>VZQC01008692.1:1901384-1941326 GCA_009823505.1 Rhizomys pruinosus | reverse complement strand
CAGATTCAGGGGCTCGTGCAGCATGGCAGTATCCTGAGCAGGAGGAAGTGTTCCTAATTGCAAAGTGGTAGCCGTGCAGGAAGGACAGGAGACTGTATTGCACACGGCACACAGTGTCTATGTCTGATCAACCACTCAGTTGCTCAGCTAATATTTGCTCTGCTAATGAGAGATGATGTATAAGTTAGTGCTGGGGACATTTGAAGGAAAGGGCCAGAAGAGCATCTTCTGTTTCTGTCACACTTGAAGAACGTTTATTCTTGGAATCATTTCTTTTGCTCAAACCACTACTCAGTACCATCTACCAGAGTCGGATCCAACCGGTGTGAGGGGGGTGGCTAGAGGGTGGGGGTAGAGAGATGAGATGTGGGTCTGAGTGGGCCAAGTCACCCTTGCATGGGGTGAGTCATGGGTGATGACCGTGTGGTTCCCACAGGGAGTATCTGTGTCACAGAGGGTGTTTCAGGTGCTGCAACTGTGCAGCCCGCCAGCACTGACTCCCCTTGGTTATCACTTCATTGTGCGTGTGTTTGTCAGAACATCAGATTCACATATTCCCAGGCTGAGGAACAGGCGGGCACAGAAGCCGGCCTGTGCCTCCCATTTTGATCATTGCTGGAGACCACCCAGAGGCCTCAAGTTAACTTTCACGATTGCGGAGACCCCTCTCCTCATTTTGTTCTGGAACTGGTTTCAACATACATTTGACTCTTCTCCATCAGATGGAAAGCTGTCAGGTCCGATTGGTGATTAACCAATGCTTCCGGGGTTGAAGCGGTTTTCACAGGCTCAGCAGTGGTTGCTGGTGTGAAAGCGGTGCGCAGTCTCATGGGGTCGGCAGTGAAGTTCAGCCCCGTTCTACTTGCTCAGTCTGCCTAGTTACCTCGTGCTCACAAGAGTTTCTGTTTCTTGCCATTGAATCAAACGGGGCATTGAGATTGCATACAAGACTTTCACAGAAGCTGGGTTGGGGCCATCTTTGTTGCTGCTATGCTTTTTGCTTCTGATTATTTTTAAGATGCTTATTTCTATTTTATGTTTATGAATGTTTTGCCTCCATGTACGTATGTGTACCCGTGTCATGCAATGCCTGCAGAGGCCAGAAGAAGGTGTCAGATCCACTGAAACTGGAGTTACTGACAGTTAGTTACCAGTGCTCTTAACTACTGAGCCATCTCTCCAGCCTCTGATTCTGTTTATTTTGAATCAAAGTCTGAACAAGATTATCTTTTATCTTTGGGTTAAGGTCGGGAAGACAATTTCTATGACATTTGTGCTAAATATAAAGGGGAAAAAAACAGACAAATGAACCTTTGGTACAATATGTTAGTTAATGGCTAATTTTACACAAAGCAACATAGATGGTGTTTTTATAGGAGAAATGTAAATGATATCATCATTTGAGAAATACAAACCCTTTGGTTCTAAGTTGGTGAAATGTAAAGAGTAGATGTTTGTCTTTTGTTGCCAGAAATTTCTTTCATTTTTTCCCTTTTGTGAGCCATGTGTCCTTTGTACTTCACACAGTAGTCACAACAGCTGTGTTAATTAAATAGATATGTCACAGCACTGAGGCCAGGGCCCACCGCCACATTGGCAGCCATGCGCTTCCAGGCACAGCAGCATCCCGCTCTAGTCACTGTCCCAGTCTGACATGAAGGACAGCAAAGCCAGGAAGAGAAAAGTAATAAGCCAAGAACAGAGACCTAGCTCATCTGTGTCCACATCAAATATACCATTAAATATTTATGGGATTAAATACGGGCATGAGCACGCGTTTCTCCCCTTGGAAGATCTGCATATAATTCCAAGAATGGCGGGAAGATCACCTGCGGTGGCAGCGAGCTGGTTTTAAGCACTAAACAATAAATTGTTTGATTCTCAATGCCATGTAGCATAGTTCATTGAGTCGGGAAATATCTATTGAGTACCATGTGCTTCTTCACGTGCTGAAGCCCGAATCTCTCAGATGTGGAGACTGTTAGCCTGGTAAGAGCAGGTTCTAGCTCTGTAACTATTTCCAAGCTAGCAGAGATGCAAAAGCAATGGGAGCTCACAGGGAATTATTCTGTATGGTTAACAGAATTCAGCCTCTCATCCATCCAAGTGAAGATCTGTGTCAGATCGAAGATCCAGAGCATGAGAATGACTCTAGGAAGACGGAAGAGGCCGAGTTCTCCAGGAGTTTCTCCCCAGAGTTCGACTTCTAGCAGTATTAGTCTGGGCTGTTTGTAGATTACTTTGGTATTAATATCCAAATGGGTTTGTGGCTTTAGTTAAAGAAATATTAATAGTACTTAATGTTGTGTCTCTGAAATTTAATATGTCTTCTCTGGATTCTGCTTGCATAATGCTGTTTTTAGTTCTAATTGATTCATAAAGATCATTAAACAGGAGAATAAAAACAATTTGTAGCTAATTTCTGAGAGAATGCAGCATGTGTGTTTTATGGTCCAAATAACAGATGTTATTTGGGAGATGCTGAGCAGTCCTCTTGCAACTTTGCTAGCAATCAGCCTGGCTTGTTCACAGGGCAGCCTCTCACCCCTCACCTCTAACCCCTCACCCCTCACCCCACACCCTGGTACTTGGACAGCGAACTCTTGCCCTTTGCAGAATAGCAGAGCAGCAAGGCTCTACAGCGTTGCCTCTCTGTGAGCCCAAGAGTGAACCTAGAGTCACCTGTAACAGTCTCAGTTCCTGGAAACCATCGTTCAGAGTTGGGAACCACTTTGCACTTTTAAAACTCCAACCCTCATTCAGAAAAATATTTGAAAACAGTCTTTCTATCAAGAATTTTGACTTTGCTTGTGCAGTTTGGGGTGCTACAATTCTTTTTTAAATTTTATTTATTTTTTATGTGTATGAATGTACTGTCTGCATGTAGGTTTGTACACCCGTGTCGTGCAATGCCTCGGAGGTCAGAAGAGGGTCTCGGATTCCCCTGGAACTGGAGTTAAAGATGGTTCTTAGCCTCCATGTGGGTGCTGGGGATCAAACTCTGGTCCTCTGCAAGAGCAGATGGCACTCTTAACTGCTAGGCCATCTCTCCAGCCTGGGGTGCTACAATTCTAATGAACTCTCAGGAAGCTGTGTGGCCTCGGCCTTTGGCCAGTGAGTAACTTATGTGTTCAGAGCACTAAGTTGAGATGTAAGCTAAACCCGCTGCCTGCCATTTCTGTCTGGCTACAGTACTGTATCGCAGCAGCACCATCTGTTTCTCAGTTCTCTATGTCTGTGCTCTGGGAAAACATTTCAAGGTAAAGACTGCACCTAGTAAAGCGGAAGGGCCAACAGGATGAAATCAGGCAGGAAAGCAATGGAGATCGATGCTTCCATGCCTCACGAGGAGGCCCACAGAACCAAAGCCCTCAAGTGGGTCCTCGTGAGTAACCATAACCCCAGAGGGGCAGACAGAGTCTTTACCTTAATCCATGCTGAGGACCTGAGATTGTTATACTATTCCATTTTTAAGACCAGACACTTATGACCTCCGTAGGGAATATGCCAGCCACAGCCAGGGGCAGCTGGTGAGAGAATGATATGGAGAGATTATTTAGGTGCTAATCCTGGTGGAGAATGGAAAAGATTTTCTTATTTTGACTTTACATTTTTTCAAAGCCAATTTTTATTGAAGCTTTGTCCATTTCATACAAAATTTCCAATCAAATCTAGACCTGTGCCCCTTCCTTGCCCCCCTACCCCACCAGAGCTCATTCATTCTGCCAAACATGTTTTTCATCATTTTCTCAGTCTCTTTTAAAATTTTTGATGTAGAAGTTTACTGTTTTGAGCAGAGGTTCACCATTTCAGTCAGTTCTTTGACGCAGTCTTTTCTGTTGTTGTTGTTGTTGTTGTCATTGTTATTCCTTCCAATATGCATCATTCCAAAATATGCACAAATGCATGCCACATATATCATAGGTTTTAGCATCTTCAGCTTATGATTTTTTTTTCTATATTAGGCTAAAAGATGTCAAGTTTGAAAGCTCCTCCTTGGCAAGCCCAAACCACCATCATTCCTGCCCTTGCGCTCCACACTGGGGTTTTCCCTTCCCATGGTCACCAAATGAGGCCCAGTAAGCACTGCATCCTGTCTTGATCTTCCTGTACTGGTCTCCATGATACAGCCTGGGTAGTCCAACAATGGCAATCAATACTCTGAAGAGGCTGAAACCCCAGTAGTAGCTCAGTCCACAAGCTGGATGTCTTAGCAGTTCCCATCTGACTACATTTTTTTTAATTTTATGCATATGAGTGTATTTACCTACATGTGTGTAATGCACCTGTGTCATGCAATGCCTGCAGCAGTCAGAAAAGGATGCTGTATCCCCTTTAACTGGAATTAGGGACAGTTGTCAGCTACTGTGTAAGTGCTGGGGATTGAATTCAGCTCCTCTGCAAGAGTAGCTAGTGCTTTCAATGGCTGAGCCATCTCTCCAGCCCTGGCTTTATATATTTTTAAAAGGGCAATTTGAAAACAAGGTGAGGGATGTGAGCTTGTACCTCATGGTTGTCCCTCATCTCCAGAGCTCTCCCACAGCCCCCGAAGGAGCCGCTGTGTCCCCAAGACAGACAGACAGAGAGATCTCAAACACAGGTCTGTGTATAAAAGCACACACAGACAGCCAAGAGTAGATGCAATGGTACCCAGAGGACACAGCCCTTACTTTCTGTCCTTTTTAACATTGATTTAAGAACATTTGCTCCAAGTTTTCTGATTATCAGCCCAGTTGTAACTGGTGCAGTCCACTGCAGAGCAGGGATGAGAGAACTGGAGAAATGATCTTGACTTTGAAAGGTGGTGGGTGAGCTCATGGATGTGTCTCATATGTGAGAGAGGAAAGATCCTTCAACCAGCGCCTATGCAGCATGGTTCTAAGTCTGAATCACATGTGTCGCTCTGTCCTACATGGTTACCTGTATCTCTGCTGCATTGCTTTAGAAGTATAATGAACAGAAATCTTATTTCCATTGGGCATGCTAGAACTTAAAGTCAAAGCTGTGCCCAAAGCTAAGGAGATTTTGGTGAGTTTGGATGTAGGTGTTCTCTAAATGGACCACTGTTTTTCAAACAAGGTCAGAATTGACACAAGCTTTCTGGGTCATATGCTTTTTAAAAAAAAACTAAGTATTACAGTTTTAAATTATGAAATTATTCATATATGTAGCAAAATATCCAGAAAATTTTAACACTATGTTCCTTTCTATTAACTCAATAAATATTCACTTAAAATATTAAAAATTAAACAACTGACATAGAATTAAAGGTTAGTCTAATTGCAGTCCCTTCCTTTGCTTACAGATAAGGAATCATAGCTTTACCCCTGCTTTTTATGGAATTTTTACAAATTTAATATACTGTATATTGATTGCACTTAGATTCACACTTCTAACTCCCTATCTGCATCCCCTGTAATACACCCTCCCAATTTCATGCCCTTTATTATATAAGATATATATATATATATATATACACACACACACAGACACACAGACACACACACACACACACACACACACACACGTACACACATAAAGGCCTATAGGGTCAAATTTCTGTCACCAAATGTCTCTCAGTATGGATCCATCCCTTGGACCTACCAAGAGTCACACCCTTAAAAGAGACTGCCTCTCCCCTCCCAGCAGCCATCAGTTTCGAGTAGTTCCTCAGGCAGGATTGGGGGTCTCTTACCCACTTCCCCATGTCTATTCTGGGGTTTTGTATGGCTTGAGCTTTCATGGTCCTTGTGCCTGCTGTCAACCATTGCTGTCAGTTCATATGAGTAACTTTCCAGGTGTCTGTGAAACTCCATTTCCTCATGGTCATCCAGAACCCCTGGTTCTTACGGTCTCCCATCTCCTCTGCCCACTGATCCCTGGGCTTTTTGAGGCAGACATTTGATATAGATGTCCTATTCAGAGAAAACCACTCCGCAAGTTCTTGTTCTCTGCATATTGGCCAGTTGTGAGTTTCTGTGCTAATTACCATCTTCTGCATGAGAATCTTCTCTGGTGAGAGTTGAGAGATGCATCCATCTATAGGTGTAACTTAAGTTACTAGGATTCACTTTAATACTACATCTATTCAGCAGAATAATAATACTGGCCTCTACCCCATGGCCTATGTCCTGTCTGGCACGTGTTCTTAGGCTTGATATCTATGTTGGGTATGGGCTTTAAATCCAACTAGAAAGTTACTGGTTATTCCCATAGTATTTGCACCACTATTACACCAGATTGCATATTTTGCCAGGCCGGTTGTTGACACATGCAGGATTAATAGCTGAGTGCTGTTAGTGACTAATTTGTCTCTTCTAGTGCACACATAACACCTTCCAGCTCTGTGAAAGCTAGTTGGGTAGAGACAAATCTCTGCAGGCAGCACCAGCTTGACTTCTCCTTGTTTGCTCTACTGTTTCTGTATATAGTGTCCTCAGCAATAGGGTCTCACCATCCAGTTCTGGTAGATGACCAGTAGCGAGATCAATGGCCAGTATCTTTAAAAGAAGGAGTCCATTCCCAGCATTGGGTTTTGTCTTTGTATGATGTCTGTGATGGCAATGCCTCCCTGTTATAAGACAACTCCTCTTAATCTCCTTTTATAATGAATATATATATATATATATATATATATATATATATATTTCTCTTGGGCATATATTCAAAAAGACTCTATACCCTATTACAGAGATACGTGGTCAGCCAAGTTCACTGCTACCCTTTTCTCAATAGCCAAGAAATGGAAACAACCTAGATGTCTGGCAACTGATGAGTGGATAATGCAAGTATGATTACATGTTACACAGTGGAATATTATTCACCTGTCAAAAACTGACATTATGAAATTCACGGGTAAATGGATGACAATGGAAGCAATCATCCTGAGATGTAACCCAGACTCAGAAAGACAAATATCACATGTTCTCTGTCATAGCAAGATGCTGACTTTGAACTCTTAGACATAAAATTTTCCATTGAAAAATCCAGAGGGGTCAGGAAACAAAGGGTACATGGGTGTGGGGCTCTTTATGGAGAATTACAGCTTTGATACTGGCGAGTAAAGTTCATGGGTTTGTTCTAAAACACCTGCTGTCTTGCATCTTTGTTGTGAGAAAACCCTCCTACATCACTGTCACAATGTACTTGCCATTCAGAGCTTAAATTTCAAATTTTGGTATCATATATACTCACAGCATCAGATTGTCAGCTTAACCAACATGTCTAAGGCCACTCCGTGATTACCGGTATAATTTATCCATTCCCTTATTCATGATGGCCACCTAGCTGTGCATGTAACTCTCAGTACACTTCTCATTCTTACCTCTAACCCATGTCTTGCGGCGGCAGTGATGGAAAATCTTTACCAGTCTGTACCACCTGAGTGTCAGGTGCTGAAGGGCAGGGAGACAGAAGTGCACAGCTGTGTGGACTGAGCCTGCTGCATAATCAGCTCTGTTCCAGGTTCTCAGGTAACACTTGGATGACTGCGTTGTCGTTCCATAAAGAGATGCTGGCTTCCCACACTTTTCCCTCCAACACTGGACACTGAAGTTCAGCAATACGGTCAACTTCTCTCCCCATTTCCTAAATCCTCATGAATTCCTGATACTACAACATACTTTAAAGTTTACTTGGGGGGATAGAGAGATGGCTCAGTGGTTAAGAGGACTGACTGCTCTTGCAGAGAACCCGGGTTCGATTCCCAGCACCCACATGGTGGCTAAGAACTGTCTTTAACTCCAGAACCATCTTTAAATCCAGTTCCAGGAGAATGTAATGCCCTCTTCTGACCTCCACAGCATTGCATGACACGGGTGCACCAACCTACATGCAGACAGTACAATCATACACATAAAAAATAATAAATAAATAAATAAATAAATAAATAAAAATATTTTTAAAAAACACAAAGTTTACTTGGCTGATGGTTTTGGAGTATCCACTCTGTTTCACGCTTCATTCTGCTTTTCTGTTGGTGAGGTTGGAGCTCACTTTATATAAACACTCCACATTATCCCAGGTGCAAATCACTAATTGCAGTTATTTTCTCTAATTAGACATTATCTTATTGTGTTAAATGATGTTGTGCTGAACTTTCTAACTAAACTGTCAGGAATTCTGTACACGCATATATGTACACATACATACATGCACACATATGTACACATACATATATGCATACATACATATGTACAAATATATACACATACATAGGTGGTATGTCACAGCCAATCTTTTATTTTATTTAACTTTTTTTTAATTAGTTTTTATTGATGCTTTGTGCATTTCATACATTTTTTCCAATTCAGTTCAGGCTTATTTCCCTTTCCCTCCCCCCCCCACCCCCACCCCATCCCAGATCATGCATTCTGCCATAACTGTCCTGCATCTTTCTCTCAGTTTTTTTTTTTCATTTTTAGCTATAAGTGATAATCCATGAGTACAAGCATCCTTCATGCAAAACCGTATATCAGCTGTTGTGCCCAAACACCTACAGCCCCAACCATTCCAGGGGGGGTGACAAGGTTGTTGTTCAATCAAGTTGATCAATGAGTGTCCAGACTACATTGCTGTAGTTTCACCATTCACCCCAATCGCAGCCCTTTACATTCTACCACCCCTCTTCCGCAGGTTTGTTCCCTAGGCGTAGAAAAGGGGCACATGTGGAGAGGTAAAACAGTCCACTCTCTCTGGAGCGGTTGACTTGGACTCTGGTCAATTCTGGCTGTTTCCTTTCATGGGCTGACAGTTTGTCCAGGAATAACCTTTCGATCCTACTAATGAAGGGACAACATGGGAAAGGCACAGGATACTCCCACACCAGGCCCTACCAAACCTGGAGGAGATAGCCACAATGGGATCCCCTTGGAGGAGACCCAAGGAACAGAGCTTAGACGAATAATTGCAGACATACGCAGAGAAATTAAAGAAAATAAAGAAGAAGTCATGGAACTAAAGAGAGAGAATGAAAAACTCAAAAAGGACCTAGAGGGATATTTTATTTAACTTTTAATTCATGATTTTACATTTTACTTAAGTTGTATGTTCAGATATTATTATGAAAGTCTGACTTAACCCAACATCATAAGTCTACTGAATTGAGAGGGCCGGTGAGCGGCCAGCTCTTGGGAGACTGAGGCAGAAGAATCATGAGTTTGAAGCCAAGCTAGGGTACTTAGCCAGACCTTGGCAGAAATAACTAATTAGAAGTCCTTGTGGAGGTTAAAATGCCGCTTCATATTTTGATCCCTCCGGAGTCAGATTCCACTTGAGAATTTGAATTTGGATCTGAAGACCCCTACCCAGCATGAAGACCTCCACCAGCAAGAAGACCTCTGACCCTGAACACGCTCCAGACCCTGTGCCACAGTACTCTCGTCCCACCTGCAGAGCTGAACCATGCCACAGCAGGGCCCACTGTGTGGCAGAACTGTCCTCATTGCTGCTCACCCTTCACCACTCTCTCCCAGGTCACCACCAACTTAGGGTCCGTTGGCTGTCCTTGCACAGGGGGCCCCCCTCAGGGCCCCTCGTCGCTCTGCTACACTTTGGCTTCAGCATATCCAGGGATCCATTGCATTGGAGTTTTGCAGAATTTTTCTTGTGTTGTTTTTTTTTATCCTGCTTTTTACATGCTGAGGTTTTTATTAATCCGTGGAGGCTCTGAGGCCCGAGGTTGTTGCTCTGTACGCCCTTACCTCCCCTGGCCTTGTGTGCACGCCCGCTTTGCCCTTTCTATCACATCTGCTGTGTGCACACCCACCTTCCCTTTCCCGAAATAGCACTTTATTGTTGGGAAGGGGAAGAGGAGGAGATAGCAGTCAACTTTGTAAACATCAGGACTGTCATCCTGCATTGTGAGATAAAAAGTGCTCGACGTTTGTCATAACTGGGACGTTTCCGTCTGTGTTTACAGATTGACATACTTGTTCCTCATTTGTCTGTTCCTCAGCTGGTTTTGATATTTCTTTAGGGTTGGAAGGGCAGGATCATCCAGCGGAACAGATCTATCTGAATGTTTGACTGGCTTAAGGGAGGTTTCTGATAATTATTTAAGCAGCTGTTTCATATATTTCAAATATTAGAATAAAGATTTCCAGAAGATCCACTTAAATGTTTAAAATTCTCTTCCTACCCATTCTGCTATTTTGGTCTCCATTTTTTAAAATCTCAATACCAGGGGCTGGAGGGATGACTTGGTGGTTAAAAGCACTGATTTCTTGCAGAGGACCTGGGTTCCGTTCCCAGCACCCATATTGCAACTAACAATTATCTGTAACTCCAGTTCCAGGGGATCTGATACCCTGCTCTGAACTCTGTGAGCATTGCACCACACGGGTGCACTTACATACATCCAGGCAGCAGATGGATACAAGTAAAGTAAAAATAATAAATAAAATATTTTTAAAATATCAATACTGTTGATTGGATTTTTTCTCTATCAATGCATCAAGAGATGTATTTCATTTGATTTTGAATATTCATTTTCTTGTTTTGATTCTTTCAAACCCCATTGTTTCAGTAATTCCATATTTCTTTAATTTCTACACAGATCTTATTTTCTCTGTTTTTCAATCTGGGTTGATTCTTTTACCCTAGATTTCTGAGTGGAAGTTCTCATTAAGGTTTTTGTGTTTCTTGTATCTGTTCACCTGTGAGCGCCCTGAGAGGCCTGACAGGTTGAAGTTTCAGTCTTGGGCAGATGTTAGGTATTTAAAGGATTTATGGTCTTTTTCATCTTTTACTTTGAATAATAATGCATTTCTAACTTCAATTAATTGATAAATGAGTTAGGCATTAAACAAGTTATGTGTGTTTTTCAAAATTACTATTATTTTTTTTTTTTTCCGTACGTGTATGAATGTATTGTGTGCATGCAAGTCTGTGTACCCGTGACGTGCAATGCCGTGGAGGTCAGAAGACGGCGTCAGACTCTCCTGGAACTGGAGTTCTCCTGGAATTGGAGTTTCAGACGGCTCTCAGCCACCATGTGGGTGCTGGGGATCGAACCCGGGTCCTCTGCAAGAGCGGTCGGCGCTCTTAACCGCTAGGCCATCGCTCCAGCCCCAATTACTATTATTCTTTATGAAAATTTTAAAATAGATGGGAAGATAGCAGTCAGAATCTGGGGAGGAGGATTGTGTCTGTGGTTAGCCAGAATAAATGAATAGGCCCTACCTCCAGAAAGAAAATGTATGTGCCTACATACATTTTCACATATGTACATATACACATATATATATGTACATATATATTTTTTATTATTAAAATTTTAATTTGCATATCTAATAATATTCATGAATGTAAATTAAAAATACATATGTAATACATGTGCACTCTACTCTAACCCATCTTTTTGAGTAGAATATCTATATCATATATATATATATATATATATATATAAATGCAGACATTCTGAGTCCCTTAATCATGACAGCACCCCATTTCTTTTTATTAAGTGATCTTCTGTCTTTAATACTTTCATCCTTACAGTCTTTTTTGTCCAACAGAGATACAGCCATCCAAACTTCGTTTAGGTTCTCGTAGGCATTTTAATTCCAGAGGTTTTGATTTCTTTGAACCCTGCAGATTCTTTTTCATTCACTTTTGATCTTTTTTTTTTTCTTCCAGGATAGGATTCAACATTATATCAGCTTTTAAAACTGATAGGCATACTTGCCTCAGATTATTCTAGCTCATTGAGTGAGTTGATCTGAATTGTTGTTTGTGGCTGTGCGTCAGAGAGGCTCAGCTCCCTCTCTGACTGCCCCCCCACACACACCTTAGGGCCACACATTGAGCTACAGAATATTTCTTTTTAATAAACACAGGATTTTATGTCACTAGGCTCAAGCCACATCTGCTGTGGTCCTGAACAGGCTTATCATTTCCCTAGAAGAGGATCTTTGTCAGCGTGACTTCCCTGACTGAGGGCAGCTCCCCTTGGTGCACTTTGATACGGAATGCTTACAGTGCAGGTCAAACATTCGTTCTTCTCCAAGGTATTTATGAGCAGCAGTGTTTCAGACTTGGGGATATTCATGTGTTTGCTGGCTGTGCCTCTGTAATCCAGGATGGGAAGCACTCCCTCTGTGCAATGGTTTTAAATTTTTGGAGTATTTCCAATCTTGTTTTTTAGACCAGGTATGTGCATATTCCCATATTCCTTTCCATGTTGGGCTCATTAACATCACATACTCAATTGTCTGTGTTGTTTTGTTAAGAGCTGCATCTACTTAGATGTCTGCCCTGTTTTTCCTTTAGCTCTGACTTCTTGGAATTTCCTTTTCATCTTTTTCAGGGCTCAACTAGTTGTGCATGTCTCTTTAAACCTGTTAGTAAAGCCTTAACAGTCTTTTGGGATTCCTGCAGATACTACAGTGGTCTCCGTAGAAAGGCGGAATGGCTTCTGTTTCATGCCATATTCTTGTAATAGTGTTCACGTGCACTTCCTACAGGCTAGGTACCTTTTATGAGTGACTGTATGTCTGATTCTGTTAGATTGTAGAAATCGTCTGTCATATATCAGTGCTGCTCTGTGTTCTATCTTCATTCTCTTGCTGTGATGAGTCTCTGACCCAGAGCAACTTGGGCCAGAAAGGGTTTATTTCCACTTATGCTTCCCATCATTGAGGAAGTCAGGGCAGAAGCTCAAGTCAGGATCCTGGAGGCAGACCCTGAAAAGAGCAGGGAGGAGCACTGCCCACTGGCTGGCCTGCCGCTCCTGCTCAGCTACCTTCCTTACACAGCACGGCACTGCCTGAGTAAGGACATGCCAACCACAGTCAGCTGGGCACTGCCACATCATCATCATCGGTCAAGACAAGCTCTCACAGACAGGGCCACAGACCAGTCTCCTCTGAGGAATTACCCAGCTGAGGTTCCCTCTTCCCAAGTGACTCTAGGTTGAGTCAAGTTGTTAATAAAATCTAACCAGGACACTAAAGTGAGAGGACTTGGGTTCAAATCGAGAAAACAACTTGGACATAACCTCAGGATTGAAAGCTCAGCTGGCTCGCCACCTTGTCAAGCTGACTCTTGGGGAGTGCACTTTCCATCTTCCTCTCTGTTAGCTTCATAAATAGGCCATTTCATTTAGAATTTTAGATGTATAAATAAACACACACACTAAGCTTTGCTTCTTTTAATCTTCATCTCATGATATGAAATGACAGCTGTGGCTCACTGTGTGCCGTGGAACATTCTACATGGCAGAGACACTTATCTTATGTAGCATGCACCAATGTCTCCAGTCATCTCACCCAAGAGTTCTGTATGAACCCCCCTCCTCCCCAAGGACATCATATTTTGATTGTACCCATGCTCAGCTGGGAAGGAAGTTGTGATCTTGATACCTCAGTGAGCCAGGTTCTGAATGCTCCTAGCTCAGAGTCCCTGGACAGTATCTACAGATAGATCCCGTTACATGATCAAAGCCTGCCCTGTATACTCTGAACATTTCTGCCTTAACTTGTTTAGCATGAGGACATCAACTTGTCAAACAATCAGAGAAGGAAGCATTGCTGATTCTTATACTGTCGTGCTCTCATTAAGGACCAAAAATGGTAAAGTGTGGAATTCCTTTGGCTGTGAGCTTTAGCAATGCAAGTGGTACTTGGAGCTCAGAGGACTCTCGTGGTCCTTTGCTGAGACCTGCTGTGGGCTTTGTTTGTGGTGGTATCACTTTCCTCGCCCTAGATCCTCCATCTGTTGTATGAATTTAAACCCGAGTGACATTTTCCCACAGTAACAGATGGCTCTCGATAGCTCCAGGATTACTGCTTCTTAGCTTGTGGTATAAGGTAAAAGAAAGAAAGAGAGAGAGAGAGAGAGAGAGAGAGAGAGAGAGAGAGAGAGAGAGAGAGAGAGAGAGAGATATTCTCCAGTAGCTAAGTTGGCCCAGAAAAATATTTTTATAGTTCATAAGATATGGTCTGTCATGTGATGGTCAGCACGCAGGACCCTGAACAGTTTCTACATGAATTGTGAACATCTGTCTGAATTCCGTGATGGGAAGGTGGGTTGGGTCATGGCTAGTTAGGACTGGTAGCAGGCAGTGGAACAGGTGTGCACTAGTAGAAGGAGAAAGGCAGGAGGTCTGTAAAGGATGAAGTGGTGTTTCCCAGAGAGGACACTAAGCTGTGAAGCGACCACTCTGTATGAAAGTGTCTGCTCTACTGTGTCCGTGATGACTTAGGGGTTCTATTAGTTTCATAAATTCAAATGCTAATGTTTTATTTATGGATGCAAATTTTAGGCAGACCCCGTCTGTCTAAATACAAAATAACACAGTATCTCAGCTCTGGCGTGGGGAGAGTTGGGTCCAGCAATGCCATTGACCCCCCCTCCATGTCTGACATCCCAAATTACTTACAGGATGTTTTGTTGGCCCCTTATCATGAAAAATATCACCACAAACCTATTTTATTGCTTATTTTCTTCTATCTTGATCCCTCCCCCTATAAGTTTTTAAATAATCCTTTAGCCTGTGAGGTTAATTTTTAAAGCCTATTACCTTTGATTTTTATTTTTATGTATCTGTGTGTGTGTGTGTGTGTGTGTGTGTGTATACACATGTACACATGCATGCAGGATCCCATAGAGGCGAGAAGAGGGCACTGAATCTGGTGGAGGTGCAGTTATAGGCAATCGTGACCTGGGTGCTGGGAACTGAACATGGGTCCTCTATAAGAGCAGTATGCGCTCTTAACTACTGAACCAGCTCTCCAGCCCCTCGATTTTTAAAAATCTTGTTTAGTTAGTGGTAACTGATTTATTTTTAATTCTCTGGTATATAAGAAAAACTTGTTATGTGTACTTGTATATATTCCAAATGTAGGTATGTGAATGTTTTCTTTTTTGTGTGTATACATAATTTTTTATTGTTATTAAACTTTTCCCAAAGGACATACACCATTTCTCAATTGAATCTAGAATCACTTCCCTTTCCATGCCCCGCACCCCACCTGAGTCCCTGCACTCTGCCATACATGTCCTGCATCTTTTTCTGAGTCTTTTCAGAGTTTTTTTTTTTTTTTGGTTCTTTTGTTGTTGTTCTCTTCAACTTGTATTGCTACAGTATATATGCATATATACATAGTTATAGATATACATAAATATATATATATATATATACATACACACATACACATATCACTTAAATTGGAGGATTTTTTTTCCTAAAAGATGTCATGTGTTCCTTAAGGAAGTGCTCAAAGGTTCCTCCTCGGCAGTCCCAAACAACTATCAATCCTGCACTTTTGCTCCACATTGGGGTCTTTCCTTCCCACGGTCCCCCAAATGAAGTCCAGTAAGCAAGTGTCCTATCTTGATCTCCCTGCCCTGGCCTCCATGATACAGCCCAGGTAGACTAGAGAAACTGTACTGCAGTCATAGAACTTGAGATCTTAGTAAAAAGACAAAAAGAATAAAGAGAGAGTACTGTGGTTTGGCCTGTCTTCAACTCTTACTGGCAAGTGCATCTACTCTGTGGCTGCCACCACTTTTGGCACTCCTCAAAGGCATGAGACACAGCTTTTTAACCTTGCAATATGGACTGAGGACTCATGTCTCTCCAAGAATCCTCCAAACCTTCAATGCCAGATGGGGACTACTGAGATACCCAGCTTGTGGGCTAAACAGCTAAGGGGATGCCAGCCTCATCAGAGTGTAGACTGCCATTGTGAATGTTTTCTTCCCCTGGTTCCTTGTCAGGCTCTAAGAAGGACATCATCTGGAACAAAAGTAGAGGACATAAGTTTACTTGACTCTGTCAGCAATAATTCTGTTACCAAGGCTGCAGAGCTGATGGGTTCCGGAGTCTGAGTGCTGCGGACTCCGTATCCAGGGGCCCACTGGAGCATTGCACCCATTCAAGTGCATCGTGGTTTGGTGGTGGCATCTTGGTACTGCATGGTCTGCACATACTGGTTGATACTTAGACAGAATTCCACTTGATTTGAAAGGAGCAGTTTTTGGAAGACTGGCTCTGACAAGGACCATTTCAGAGATGGATATTTGCAGTAGATTCACTCAGGTTCGAGGCTGAGAAATGTTTGAGGACTGGTAATAAGGAAGCAAGGGGCAAATTAATCATCTCAAGTAGATGAGACAGCTCCTCTACTAACACAGCTAAAAATAAAGGCAAGTCTTACGATGTTTCCAAGAAAATACAGAAGGGAAAGCCAGCTGTAGTTTCTACTTCTAAAGGAAAAGAGTTGCCAAGTTTGAGAATATCTTAGAGGCCACGTTCCAAGAATCTCAGGGCGTTCTTTCCAGAGTGCTCTCTGATGGGCTCCGGGAACAAATGACTTTCCTCAGGCTTTGAGATGATCTCCAGGCGCTGTGCTTGGAGGATAGGGACTAGGGTGCTTGTGCCTCTGTTCTGCCACTTGCCCCTCCCCCTCAAGAGAAGAAAAGTGGCCACACACAGACCTCTGTGATGGCCTGTGACCTCCCTCCTCACTCAAGCAGAAGGGTCAGCTGTTAGACACATGGACCCACCAACATCACGACAGGCTTGGATGTTCCTGAAAAGCGACCTGCTGTCTGGCTTGAGTTGCGTTGAAGTGGCTGCCTTCTGCTGTGCTAGATGTTCCCAGTTCACACAGATCTTTTCTTGTCTCAAATTCCTTGTTAACCTTTAGCTACTTAGACCATGGACGTGTGTTCCCTGGGGCCTGTTGTGACTATTTGTGCATGGCATCTGCAGGGCACTGAGGGAGGTGGAATTAATCTGGGTCCTCAACTTGAACAGTCAAATTGGCTCCAAGCATGACAGTGTGTACCTTCTCTTGGGGACAGACATAGAAGAGATGCTGAGAGGCAATGGGGCTTGCCTTCTGTCCATCTCCTGTCTACCTCCAGAGGGAATAAGACCCAAAATCCCAGAGATACACTCTTATTTGGAAAATGTTCACCTGCTCTATCTCTGGTGTTCAGAGAAGCACCTGATAAAATGCTTAAGGGGCTGGAAAGCCTAACAACCCTATGTAGATGACTGCACCCTGCTCCCATGTCTCAGGGTGTCAAATTACACCTGTCCATTTTATACAATTAATAGAACAAAGAAGGAATGAGACAAGTAATGAGGATCAAGCAGCCAGACACTGGGTGTGGAGAGGTGGAGACTGGGACACCATGAAGGGCTTAATTCACCCAACTTTAGAAAACCTCCATCTTACTTTGTTTTTAGATTACAATTTTATTTTTTAACATCATGGTGCTTATTGAAATTTTTTAAATATAAAGAAATAAGTTGCCTAATTTCACATATTTCCTACCAGATTTTCTACACTACATATATTTTTATGTGTATGTATGTATATAAAGTAAATGTGTCTACAAACGTGGATATAATATCCATCCATATAAATTTATACATTGTCAACATATAAGGAACATATAAGAAGGAACCCGAGTTGGGAAATTTCTTTTATCCGATTGGCTTGTGTCCATGCCTCTGGTGCATTTTCTTGACTGTTGAGTGATATGGGAGAGGCCACTGTGGGCAGTGCCACATCAGGCAGATGGTGCTGAGTCCTATAAGAAAGCAGGCTGAGCACTGGCCAGTGAGTAGTGTTCCTCTTTCTCTGCTTCAGCTCCTGCCTCCAATTCCCTTCCCTAAGTTCCTACCTGACTTCCCTCAAGGATGGACTGTGCTTTGGAAATGTAAGATGAAATAAATCCTTTCCATCCCATGCTGGTTTTGGTCAGTGTTTTATCACAGCACCTTTTCTTGTCTTTAGCCTTCTGGGAGTTCTGCTCAGAGGCTTTGAATGCCTAGATGAAGAAAGATGTCCCACTGGGCACAATACAGTGAGGTCTTTCTTTGGTCCTCCAGTACTACTGTTCATTTGCCCAAGGTTTTCTAGATGTATCAGGAAGACAAAGACAGTGTTCCCTCCAAGACTGGTCATCACTGAAGCCCTCCCACCTCTTTGACCTTGTGTGGTTCACACATGAATTAACATCCTGACCCACAGGCTTTCAGTATGGACATTCGGCCCTTGTTCTGGTGTCATCTCTGACGAAAACGAAGTTAAAGGAAAGGAGCCGAATTTCAGCTTACAGTACTGGTTCCAGTCTCTCCCTGTGTGCAAGTCAAAGCAGGAACTTCAAACAGGCCGTCGCAACCACAGTGAAGAGCAATGAATCCGTGCACACTTGTCTGCCTGGGTGCTGGAGCTCAACTCAATTTCTCCTCTCATATGGTCCAGGACCGCTGCCCAGGGAGTGGTGCTGTCCACACTGGGCTGGTCTTTCAGTCAAGACAGCCCACACGCACATGTCCACAGACCAACCTGTCTAGACAGTCCTGCACTGAGACTCTCTGCCGAGATGACTCCTGGCTGTCTCGGGTTGACAAAGCTTCCCGCCACAAGCTTCTTTCTTTCTGTGTTCCCAAAATCGTGCTGTCACTTCTAGGTCTGTGTCTTGTGACACTTTTGCTACTAAGGGTTCTATGCTGGCATCCTGTCCTTGGTGTTCTGATGTTGGCATCTGATGTTGGTTCTATGTTGACATCCTGTCCTGGGGATCTGATATTCTATTTAAAAAATGAAATAAAATGTATTCATCTGTTTAGAAGTCTTCGGTCCATGGATGAGGAGACCAGATGTTGACTTTGCCACTAACAGTTAGTGTACTTAAGCAAATAACCCTGTGTATTTGGCTGCAAATGTGTCTGAAATTCTGGGACTCCAAGAGAAGAGACTGTGGATTGGAGGGTGATGGGGAGCAAGGCAGGGGGAGGATACACACCTCCTCAGATCTGTGATTTTTTACTTCATCAATGAGGAACTTTCCCCTTTAAAAGTGACTACATAGGTAATATTCTGAATTGAAAATATTCTCATAATTACGCACATTCATACTTAGAGTGGCCTGGCCTTATGTAAAAACCTTTACCTTCAGCCATCCTCCCAAACGTGAGTAATTACTATCCCCTAAAACACTCAGATCCTGTTGTGCTGCTGTACATTTCCATTTTGGGAGAGCGGCTGATGCCTCTGGCTCTGGATCGCTGTGAGGAAGAGGAGTCTCCCAGGCTGTCAGGAGGCTCCCTTCACACCTGCCCTTGGCTCATGGCCTGGCATCCTACAGTTTTGGTCTTTCCACACTTGACCTCCAGGGGGCCTCAGCTCCAGCACAGCCAACCTTTATCTCCAGCCCCTCTCTCCAGCTTCTGGGATTGTGATTTGGGATTAGCCTTGCTCTAGGAGGTTTAGAAGGGGCGGGAAATGTGCTCACGTTTGCCTTGTTTGGCCTGGAAGAGTTTGGAGAAGAATGACTGAGGGGTCAGGGTTGGGGACGCAATGCAAGGGACACAAGCAGGAAGGAAAGGGTAATTTAACTGAACCCAGCTTGAACCTTAAAGCAGTTCAGCTCAGGGCCAACACTGACGTCAAAGCTGTTTCTTATTTTATAAGCCAGGCTCCTCCTGAGTAGCCCCCTTCCTTCTGCCGGTCCCAAACGCTGGATCATGACCTTTGGCTGGTTGCTCATTAGAGCTTCAGTTCAGGTAAAGGTTTTCACAGTGTTACCCTCTTGCAATATAAGATCCTGGAGGATTCTTTTTTATATCATGGCCAATGGGAAAGAATGAACGAAAATGTTAAGCATATCTGATTTGTTTCCCACCCTTACACCATCATTCTGTCTTAAATATCTTCCCTTACAATGACTCTATGCCATTACCAAACATAACTTTAATTCCTTTGAATTTGTTCAAATAAAAAGAATTTAGAAATTAACTAATTTAGACCTAAAAGAAATGTTGTAATAGTCAGTTTCACAACTGTGCATGCACAAGATTAGCTCTGTGTTTAATTACAGTGTGCCATGAGCCTACTGTGTAGGTGATACATATATTTTACTCTGCATGTAGACCTTGATCTTCATTATTTAATATATAAACTGTATCAGCTTAAATGTCTGCTGTAACCACGACTGACACTTTTGCATTGGCAGTGACATCACCTTCTTCCACAAAAGTGTACAGTGTTATGTATGTTACCTCTTTAAACTCACACAGCAACTTCTTGGTTGCCACATTCTGTTCTTATAGAAGAACAATGTATCTTAAGGAAGTGTTTGAAGGCTCCTCCTTGGCAAGCCCAAACAACCATCAGTCCTGCCCTTGTGCTCCACACTAGAGTCTTCCCTTCCCATGGTCACCAAATGAGGTCCAGTAAGCACCATGTCCTGTCTTGATCTTCCTGTACTGGCATCCATGAGACAGCCTGGGTAGTCCAACAATGACAGTCTATATTCTGAAGAGGCTGAACCCCAGTAGTAGCTCAGTCCACAAGCTGGATGTCTCAGCAGTCTCTATCTGACACTGAAGGTTTGGAGGATTCTTGGAGAGATATGAGTCTTCAGTCCATATTAGAAGGTTGAAAAGCCATGTCTCATATCTTTGAAGGATGGCAAAAGCAGTGGCAGCCACAGGGTAGCTGTACTTGCCAGTAAGAATTGAAGACAGGCAAAACAATAGTGCTTTTTTTTTGTCTTTTTGTCTTTTTACTAAGATCTCAAGTTTTATATCTGAAGTACAATTTCTCAGTCCTTAGATTATTATTTCTGCTTATACTTTCCTTTTGGATGTTTAAGGCCACACAGTTAGCCCAGATTAACCAAGGTTTTTGTTTTCTCAAGGTCAGTTGAGGATCTGGTCCTCAGGGGTCACTCCTTAAGGAAAACAGGACATCTTTCAGCCTAATAAAGAAAAAAAAAAGAGAAAAAATTTTAAAAAAGAAATCATAAGCTGAAGATGCTAAAACCTATGATGTCATAATCTTGATATATGTGTGGCATGCATATATGCATATTTTGGAGTGATGCAAATTGGAACAACAACAACAAAAAGACTGGCTCAAACAACTGACTGAAACAGTGAACTTCTGCTTGAAACAGTAAGCTTGTGTATCAAAAATTTTAAAAGAGACAGAGAAAAAGATGAAAAACATGTTTGGCAGAATACATGAGCTCTGGTGGGGTAGGGGGCAAGGAAGGGGGAATGGATCTAGATTTGATTGGGAAATGTTATATGAAATGCACATAGCTTTAATAAAAATTGGCTTGTCAAAAAAAACAGGAGCAATGTGTCCTGTCCTCCTCCTACCAGTTCCCAGCACTCTCCTCATGGCCCATGGCTCTTCTCTGGTCGTAGCAAGTCCTTCCTGTATACTCATGTGGACTGCTGCTCCCGCCCTCCTCAGCGGGGACACACTCTGATATCTCTCTCTCTCTCTCTCTCTCTCTCTCTCTCTCTCTCTCTCTCTCTCTCTCCCTCCCTCTCTCTCCCTCTCTCTCTCTCCCTGTCTCCTTCCTAGACTTCATGATTCCTCAGAGCCCAGCCTATCTCTTCCTATCTTCCTGTTTATGCTGATGGCATTGCTTGTGTGTTTTCAGGGGATCAATCTCTATCTGTTCCATTATGATTGGTCTAATGTTTCATTTAGCAAGTGTCTGCACAGTGCGATGACGTGGCTGGCATGGTTCACCCATTTCTGGACACAGAAATGGGTGAAGCAGTTAGAAATTCCTGCCTTCGGGGAGCTTATGAGGTAGTAAAGAGAAGCAAGTGATGAACAGAATAAAAAGGGAAATTGCAAGCTGGGCATGGTGGTGCATGCCTGTAATCCCAGCACTCGGGAGGCAGAGGCAGGAGGAACTCTGTGAGTTCAAGGCCAGCCTGGTCTACAGAGCAAGTTTTAGGCCAGCTGGGACTAAAGGGAGACCTTGTCTCAAAAAGACCAAAAAAAAAAAAAAAAAGTTGGCAAGAGGCTGCAATTTTAGGTACAGTGGCCAAGAACAACCTTACAGAGAAAGGGATAGTTAAACAAGCCAGATAAAGAAGTTGAGAGAGTGGACGCCTTCAGATATGTTTGTTTAATGGGCCTGCTATGAAGAAGGGTAGACAGGCTGGAGGACTCCGTCCACTGAAGCTGTCTTGACTAATGCTAGATTAGAAGAGGCACTGGAACTGCAGTCTCCTCACTCTACCACCATTTTCTCAGGAGGAAACTAAGGCTTAAGGAGGCAAAGTGCACTTCTTTAGCCTTAGATTTACTGAGAAATCTCAGCATCTTATTGAAAATGCAGGCCATTTATCCAGACATTCACCTACTTCTCACCCATCCACCTACAGATCCACCCACTTATCCCACCTAGCAACTCTTTGAACTACCCACCCACCTAGCCATCCACCCACCTATCCATCTTTCCACCCACCTACCAACCCATCCATCCATCCACCTATCCATCTATCCATTTGTCCGTCCATCCATCCATCCATCCATCCATCCATCTATCCATTTGTCTGTCCATCCATCCGTCCATCTGTCCATCTATCCATTTGTCCATCCGTCCATCCATCCATCCATCCATCCATCTATCCATTTGTCCATCCATCCATCCATCTGTCCGTCCGTCCATCCATTCATCCATCTATCCATTTGTCCATCCATCTATCTATTTGTCCGTCCATCCATCCATCCATCTATCCATTTGTCCGTCCATCCATCCATCCATCTACCCATTTGTCCATCCATCCATCCATTCATCTGTCCATCTGTCCATCCATCCATCCATCTATCCATCTGTCCATCTGTCCATCCATCCATCCATCTATCCATTTGTCCATCTGTCCATCCATCCATCCATCTATCCATTTGTCCATTCATCCACCTGTTCATCCATTCATCAACCCACCCATTGATCTATCCATATGTCCATTTATCCATCCATCCATCCATCCATCCATCCACCCATCCTTCTATCCACCCATCTTCCTACCTACCTATCTAGCTATATATCTACCCAATCACCCATCCATCCATCTCCCCACCATCCACCCACCTATCCATGAATTCATCCACCTACCCATCTACCCACCTATCTGCCCATCCACCCATCCACCCATCTACCCATCCACTCATCCATCTATTCATCCACCCACCCATCTACCCACCTATCCACCCATCCACCCATCTACACATCCACTCACTCATCCATCTATTCATCTACACATCCATCCACCCACACATCCATCCAATACCCATCCACTCACTCATCCATCTATTCATCTACACATCCATCCACCCACCCATCCATCCACTACCCATCCACTCACTCATCCATCTATTCATCTACACATCCATCCATCCACACATCCATCCACTACCCATACACGCATTCATCCATCTGTTCATCCACCCATCCACACATCCACCCATCCTCCATCAACTCATCTCTCTAGTCCTCAACAAACCCCTTTATCTACTCTAAAAATCACTGCTCCAGTATCATCAGATAGATGGAACCTTCATGGGCTTCATAACTCAAATAAGAAGGTCACCCCCTATTGAGGAATCTGGTATATCAAAGGCAAAATATGAATTCCAATTCAGAGCATGATTACTAATTAAGAGCATAATTACAACATTCATTTTGAGGAGAAGGCCATTTACTCCAAGTGAAGGTTTAAGGTGATTTCTCTTTTAATGGAGTCCGAAGGACTGAGCTCACCCAAGCTAAATTGGAAGTATCACAGTGAGAAATAGAGATGATTCCTTCCAATTCAAAGTAGAATTGCAATGCCAGTAAGGAAAATAGCAATTAAGTTCTGGTACATTTCAGACATGGATAGAGTCCACATCAGCATGTCTCTGCATCTCTGGCTGGGCTCAGCCCAACACTGAACAGATATGCGAGGGCACGTCAAACCTGTCTTGATGTATCTGTTAATATTACAAGCTGATACAAGCATACTAATATATAGGAAATCTTTGATTTTTAAAGCACTTTGTTTCTCATTATGAAGAAAGAGCTTCACAAATCCAGCTGACAAGGGGGAATCACCTGGGAAGTATTTAGGGGCTCCTTGGTCCCACACCCAGATGTTTCAATTCAGAAGGTCTTGAGTCGGGCAACAGAGTGTCTATTCCTAACAAGTGCCGCATGAATTCTTGTAATCAGCACGATTCAGAAAATGCAAGGGAACTTGACATCTATGGAACTGTAGACTGCTGACTTCTACAGGGTGGAAATGTGAATAATGAACTGATTTTAATTTCAACAGTCTCATACACATGAAAGACCTGATCAGGAGAATGCCCTATACCATTGCTTCTTCAAGCAGGCATGTTTTGACTTTCTAATGACTGAGCACCTACATGTTAAGTTGTTTGGAGTGATTTACATTTCTTTCCCTCTGGGTAGCAGGAAAATTGAGACACTTTATTTTATTTCTATGGGAAAAGTAATCTACAAGAGTAAAGTGACAGATATACAAAGTCTGTGCTCATAAAGTGGAATGAATTGATTAGCAATTGGCTTTCCTGTGCATAAACAGTTTGATGATCACACCTGAAAAGTGTTCTCAAAGATGAGGCCAAGATCTGAAGCTGAAGAAGAGAAGGATGAGGGGGTGGGTTCTGTGGTTTCTCCTTAGGACAGTTAAATAACCATAGTTGCTAGTATTTAAGAATCTTAATATCTTTCTCTAGTTAAAACCTGATTGGACTAAACACAAAAGCTATTCATATACTCCACATGGAAAAAGGGATGAAGGTGTGTACTAGGGACCTAATGCTGGGTTCATCTGGCACATACCCCACTTTAGGTCTGCAAATCAGGTTTGCTCTTCTCCAGCCTTAGCCTGCTTAAACCAACATTGTTCTAGGCTGTGTGTTGCCAAAAGTGGGGCCTTAAAGGGATCACAGAGTTACCTTATTAGACTGGAGCTAACTCAACGTTTAAGGCAAACCTTGGTGTGGAGATCACAGAAATTCTTTTGCTTAAGAATTTCAGACACGAACTGGATAGATGGTTCGGGAGTTATGAGCATGTATTGCTCTTGCTGAAGACCAGAGTTCAGTTTCTAGCACCCAGGTGAGGCAGTTCACAGCCATCTCCAACTCCAGGGCCACGAGATCCAGCGCCCTCTTCTGGACTCCATGAGCATCCGCTCTCATGCATTTACTTTCATACACATACACACACATATAAACACATACAAATACACACATACATACATACATATACACATAATTTAAAGAAAACAAAACAATTCTTTATAAAAATATAATTTCAGAAATTACTCAATTCTCAGGTCAACCTGGCATCAACTTAGCTCTCTGAAAGGGCAAGGTGAAAAATGAATGTTGACCTCTATGGGTCTTTCTTTAGCTAAGAGAGTGCAGATGGAAGCACGGAGTGACATGGCAGAAGACTTGGCTTTGCAGCATTTTCCCTGCACTATTACCGTGATGCATCATCACTGGCTGATGTCAGTCATCTCTCTTGCCTCTGCTCTGCCAGGAAGTCCCCATGTTTGGTACTGCTGACTGGGCCTCATCTGCTAATTGCTTCCATCTCATGGGCAGATCACAGTTGGTCATTGTAGGTAAAAACACTCCCTGGTTCCAGGCGAGGACAATGCAGCCTGCCGTGTACAGGTCGTTCTATTCACAGTGCCAGCAGGGGAATCAGAGAGGGGAAACGGGGCCAAGTGCTGAGCAGACAGCTTTTGCTGTCACCAGACACCAAGGCTCTCATGGGCATGCTGATATCGCTTCTTCTCCTTTTTAAATAATTTATTTATTATTTTATTTTATTTGTTATTTTACTTTATATGTCCAGGTGCTTTCCTTGCATGTATCTAAGTGCACCTTGTGCAGTGCCTGTGGAGGTCAGAAGAGGGTATGGGATATCTGGAACTAGAGTTACAGACAGTCGTGAGCCACTATGTATGTGCTGGGAACTGAACCCAGGTCCTCTATAAGAACAGCTAATGCTCAACCACTGAACCGTCTTTCCAGCCCCTAGCTTCTTCTCTTTACACTGATGTGAATTCATCAGCTGAAGCCAGCTCAGACACAAAGGGGATGTTTAACTCCTAAGGCTTTAAGGCTCAGACTACCTAGGATCGCATCAGGTGGTCTAGGTCCACTGTGCCTCTTGACACTGGGTTGGCTATTTGCTCAGATGGATTCTCTTCATGTGACAAGATGGCAACCAGAAACTCCAGGCTGGCCCTGGCCCCTTGTCACTCAGGCAGACACAGGACATGTATTTCTCCTTGTTCTATAGCTTAGATTTTCCTGTAGTCTATTTTTTTCCCAAAATTGGCCTTCAGTACTTGTCTAATTATCTGTCATGGCACAGGACCTCTTTCCCTATCCTTGAAACAGGCTGGTCCCTTGAGTTCTGTAAATAGAAAGCACACTGTTCCTCTTCTGGGATCAGAACTCAAGAGTCTTAGAAGCTTTGGCTGCAGTCTTTTTCTACTTGATCCTCCATGGACGAACACTGAAACTATCTGTGTTGGGACAGGAGAATTGGCACTTACTGTTCTTCCGGAGGACCCGAGTTCAGTTCCCAGCCCCCACATCAGGCAGCTCACAACCACTTTTTAGTCCAACTCCAGGAGATCCAAGGCCCTCTTCTGGGCACTGTGCTTATGTATGCATGCACACAGACAGACAGACAGACAGACAGACAAATAATAGTAAAATAAATCTTGAAATGAAGCTACCCAGACAAAGAAACTGTGGGAACAGAGGCAACATGAAAAACCATAGGGCCACTGAGGCTGATGGAGCTCTCAGCACATCATCAGCAAGAAACGCTGAGTGACACGGCATCTACTTGCTGTCTTCCAGTTGGGTCAGATGCCCAGCTGCTGCTTAAAGCACAAACCCAGCTAAGAGTGCCACTTAGCATCTGGGACTTCAGGTTTGTAAACAAGTGTTCAAGGCCACCAAGTGGAGGAATAGTAGTCTTCTACCCACCAATAGCAGGCTGGACTCATTACTCCCTACCATTTCTTGAGGTGAATGGCAAAATCAACCTTACCAGAAAAAGGAGAGCTATGACGTCTACTCAAGCATATGATGGGGGGGGGGGATTCCTAGGACAGCAGAGGAACTGTGAAGGCAAAACACTAAGATAGTCACTTCACCTGCTCTGTCCTTCCCTGTATTTCATTTCTACTTGAACTTAAGGATTATGTGAAGGAGAAAGCCACCTCTCCTTCCTGAGAGAAACCGTTGGGAAGAAAGCATTGATCATCTACAAATAGATTTGACGTGCTTCAGTCAGGACTTCTCTATACCTTTCATTCCAATGCACTAGAAAACATTGCTTTGATGGTACATAGATAGTATGTAGAGAAGATGGATCCTACAGCAGCTGAAGTCTGGTTTCTACCACCTGCATGTGGTGGTATGACATGACCTCAAATATACTCATGAATATTAAACATTACTGTATTAGTCAGGGTTCTCTAAAGAAACAGAAGCAACAGGATGAATATATATAGCTATATACAATTTATTGATTTGCTCATGTGACAGAGTTCAAGGATTCCAACAGTAGCTGCACCACACTGGAAAGGGCGAGATGAGAATCCAGGGAACTGCTCAGTCTGCAAAGCTGGATGTCTCAGTAGTCCCAATCCAGTGCTGAAGGCCCAAATGGGTTCCAGGAGATCTGCCAGTCTCAGTACACGCTGGGATCCAAAAGGTTGATCACAGCAGCAAGACAAACTCACCAGATGAGAGAGGCAAGCCGCAGGAGAAAAAAAGGGACCAGCTCCTTCTGCCATGGCCTTAAATACCGCCTGCCGGCAGAAGGTAATGCCCACATTTGGGGTGGGCCATCTGGGTTGAGGCAGTCCAATCAGAAGACCCTTTTTTTTCTTTTATTTGTCCCTTAGTCCAGTCAAGTTGACACCCAGGGTTAACCATCACAATTACTTAATAAACCTAAAAGGCAAAAGAGGACATTTTAAATGTTTTTAAGTTAGGGTACAATAAATAAAGAATTTAACATTCAAGTTGAGATATTTCATTCTAATGTCTTATCATGGGGGGGCATGTTGAGAGAAATATGCCAAACTTTCCCAGACCTTCAATCTTCCATGGGCTGAGGGTTGTCTTTGTACTTGCTAAAGCACCTGGAAAGAAACTCAACCATCTGTCTTCAGAGTGGAAGAGGTGTTGATGCCCTTTCTCATTTCTCCATTAAGGTTTCCCCGCTGAACCAGACACCATAGGAGATTCTTTAATTAAACCTCTCAATAATCGCAAGTTGACATGTCTATCATAATGTTTGGACATTTCCAACACATTTAGTCTAGTCCTTGCAGCACCTAACTCATGCCACTAGTGTAAGGAAGGAGGCTGCTTTCTCTGTTCC
Source organism: Rhizomys pruinosus (assembly GCA_009823505.1). Taxonomy (NCBI): domain Eukaryota; kingdom Metazoa; phylum Chordata; class Mammalia; order Rodentia; family Spalacidae; genus Rhizomys; species Rhizomys pruinosus. Next base: position 1,913,117 of record VZQC01008692.1, on the reverse strand, counting down.
TGGTCATAAAGTAAGAAGAGTCACAATTTGGGACTGTATGCACATGAACAGGAATTAGTAGACATTCCAGGAAATGACTGGACCAGCACACAGTGCAGAGAGATTACTATAGACACTGTAAACATGGACAGGGAGTACCTTGACTCCCTGTCAGTAAAGCCGGCTGCCCCATGCCAACAGCTCTCACCACAGCCTAGACGACCCTCATCCACTGTTTCTTGTGATTCCACCTTTACTCTGGTTTGAAAAAAAGCCGTTTCAGAAGCTTGGAATATTTTCCAGTGGCATTGATTTCTCCCACAGTCTCTTCATAAGCTCTTCAAGGAAAACAAACAGGTTTGTGATTGTGCTGGATAGCTTTAGTGCCAACTTGACACACCTGGTTGAGGGAGCCTCAATTGGGGAACTGGCTCCATTGGATTGGCCTGTGGCCACATCTGTGGAGTATTGTCTTGATGGTCGAGCAGTGTGGGAGGGCCCAACCCACAATTAGTGCCACCCTGGGCAGGTGGTTGTGTACGGTATAAGAAGGCAGGCTGGGCATGAGCCAGGAGAGCAAGCCAGTGAACAGCATTCCTCCATGGCCTGTGCTTCAGCTCCTGCCTCCAGTTTCCTGAGTTCCTGTCTTGGGCGCCCTCAGTGATGAACTGTGACCCAGGAGATGTAAGCTGAATAAATCCTTTCCTCCCCAAGTTGGTGTTGGTCAGAGTCTTTTGTCACAGCAATTGAAGACAAACTAGAATAGTGATCCTGTAGAAATAAGAGATAGATGTGTCAGCCTTGGCAAGGGAAAATTGTCACCTGGGTGACAGACGACCTGCTGTAGACTCCAGCAAGTTTTGGAAGCACTAGTGTGATTGGGTAATATGTAGCATACACTGTAGTTACGTGCATGAATGTTAAGTACGTAAATAAAGAATCTGGGGTTAAGATATTTGAGAGATAATTTTATCAGTATATGTAAGTATCTCTTACATAGATCGAGTACCATCGATCCAAAATCTTAAAGTCCAAAATGCCTCAAACTCTTTTTGAGAAATGACATGGTGCACACATGAGAAGTTCCATGCAAGGAAACCTCTCATGCATAAAATTATTTAATATTATATGTAAAAGAATCAGGCTGGAGAGATGTTTCAGTGGTTAAGAACACTGGCTGCTCCTGCAGAGCACTGGGTTTCAGATCCCAGCACCCACATGCAAACAGTCATCTGTAACTCCAGCGCTCTCTTCTGACCTCCACAGGTATTGCATGATATAGGTACACTTACATGCAGGCAATACACCTATACACCATACACAGAAAAATAATACATAAAATATTTTAAAGTATCTTCAGGCTATGTGTATACCACATATATATAAGCAAGTTTCCTACTTGGATTCCACCCCCCAGGCCTAATCTTGCATACACACGTATTCCAGTATCTGAAAAATTTCCAAATCTGCAACACTGTTGACTCTATGCATCCCAAATGAGATGATCAGCCTGTACTAATTCATTCAGGGAAGGCAGCTGTGTGGTTGGAGTTAACCTGCTCTTCTCGGCCATAGTCCTCATGACCTGAGGGTTGTGTCTTTGCTGTGAGCCTGCTCCATGAGTGGAAGACACTTAGCAGCTCCTGTAGCCTCTCCCTGGTAGATGCCAGCAGTGTCCTCTCCATGAACTGGGGCAGTCAAGAGCCTCGAGTGTGTTTTCTGTGGTTGACATTGCTGGTGAGCAGGACGGTCCACAGTTAAGAAGCCTTGTTTGGAGCAGCCAGATACCACACTTGTGAGCTCTAGTCACCACATACTGAAATGTCATCTAATAAAAATGCAAGTTGAAACCATCATTTTTTGTACAAGGTAGAGGTTCAGAAGAAAGTACCAGGGGATCTGGTCATCTGACTATAAACTTCTGTGTGCTAGACATGCAGCTCGATTCTTGTGATGCCCCTTCGAGCCTCATTTTTTTTTTTAATTTTTATTTATTTTTATTTTTATATGTATGAATGTATTGTCTGCATGCAGGTCTGTGCACCCGTGTCGTGCGATGCCGCGGAGGTCAGAAGAGGGTCTCGGATTCCCCTGGAACTGGAGTTCTCCTGGAACCGGAGTCGCAGACGGTTCTCAGCCGCCATGTGGGTGCTGGGGATCGAACCCGGGTCCTCTGCAAGAGCGGTCGGCGTCGAGCCTCATTTTTAGGGCAACAGATAATGATCACTGTCTTTGTCATTGTTGGCGTGTCTATGTGCATATATATGTGTATATGTGGTGTGTGTATGTACATGTGTATGCATGCACATGTACTTGTGTATGCTTGTGTATACATGCTCAGGTGTGTGTATGCATGTATGTGCATGTGTGAGCAAGCATGTGCTCCTCACAGCATGATAATACAAGGGCATACAACCCAGGAGTCAGCGGGAGCCTTCTGTGAGAATTCCTGTCATGGCACTCCAGCTGACTGGTGGCAGTCTATGTGATGGCGGCAGTCTGTGTGATGGCGGCAGTCTATGTGATGGCGGCAGTCTGTCTATGTGATGGCGGCAGTCTATGTGATGGCGGCAGTCTATGTGATGGCGGCAGTCTGTCTATGTGATGGCGGCAGTCTATGTGATGGCGGCAGTCTATGTGATGGTGGCAGTCTGTCTATGTGATGGCGGCAGTCTATGTGATGGAGGCAGTCTATGTGATGGTGGCAGTCTATGTGATGGTGGCAGTCTACGTGATGTGGCAGTCATCTATGTGATGGTGGCAGTCTGTGCGATGGTGGCAGTCTGTGCGATGGTGGCAGTCTATGTGATGGCGGCAGTCTATGTGATGGCGGCAGTCGTCTATGTGATGGCGGCAGTCGTCTATGTGATGGCGGCAGTCGTCTATGTGATGGCGGCAGTCGTCTATGTGATGGCGGCAGTCGTCTATGTGATGGCGGCAGTCGTCTATGTGATGGCGGCAGTCTATGTCATGGTGGCACTCTATGTGATGGTGGCAGTCTATGTGATGGCAGCAGTCCATGTGATGGCGGCAGTCATCTATGTGATGGTGGCAGTCTGTGTGATGGCGGCAGTCATCTATGTGATGGAGGCAGTCTATGTGATGGCGGCAGTCTGCGTGATGGTGGCAGTCTGTCTGTGTGATGGTGGCATTCTGTCTATGTGATGGCAGCAGTCTATGTGATGGCGGCAGTCTATGTGATGGTGGCAGTCTGTCTATGTGATAGTGGCAGTCCTTGGTTCCTGTCCTACCTGTTCCCAACACCTCTGCATTCACTCCAAAGACCAGGGCAGAGGTTACAGTCTGCTCTTCAGTCTCACCTCTGAAGGCTCAGGGCCTCCCTATCCCTTGCATGGGTTAACTAAAGCGGCCTCTTGGTCAGGGAGAAACAGACTTTATCTTCTGATGTGGAGCTGCAAGGTCTCCTGGGGCCATGTGGAAAGTGGGAGTGACGGGATCCTGTGAGAACAAATAGGTGGAATCAGAGCCCTTACAGCTCTCAGAAGCAGTAGTTCAACCACAGTCACGGGTGGATATTTCCCTATTATTCATAAATTAACCATTCCTCTCCCAGCCCCTTCAGAGCCTAAAGCTCCAAATCTCTAAGGGTTGAACTCAACTCTAACTGACTGCTCTGGCTAGGAAGCTGTTTGGCTTCCATGTAGACCCCCCCCCATTACCCAGTCTGTGTCTTCCCAAAGTTTAAATAAGTCAGACATCATGTTTAACAAAAGAGAATGAAAAGAAAAAAAAAATCTCCCATTTTGATGAATCCACCTCCAATATTAATTCAGATACGAAGTTTAAAAGCAATGGGGAGGTCATAGAGCCCCCAGAGCATCAGCTTACCCAGAATATCTTTCAACATAATGTTCTTCAAGAGCTTCACAACCTCTGCCTCCGACTTAGGCTGCTTGATTCATCAAATACCTCTGTGTTTCAAGATGAGTCTATGTGACAGGACATAAGGTGCAGGCAGAAAGGCAGACTAACACTGTGTCAACTGCAGTACTTTTAAGGTACAACAACAGGCACATTTAGTAAGTACTGTTGAACTTCATGCATTGGAATCAGAAGTAATCCATTCATTTTTTAAATGGAAGATCACAAGAGACTATGCCTGAGTGTTAGGGCTCTGGTGTTTGAGTTTCCCCAAAACCCACATGTTAAAAACTAGTTCTCAAATAACAGAACTAACACGTGGTGTCTTTGGGAGATGATGAAGTTATGATGGTACATATGACACTACTGCCCTGATAAAAGTGGCCTGATAGGGCCAGAGAGATGGTTCAGTGGTTAAGAGCACTGGCTGCACTCACAGAGGACCCAAGGGGGGTTCTATTTCCAGCAGCCACATGGTGGGGTTCACAGCAACATGTAACTCCATGTCCGGGGAATCTGTTACCCTCTTCTGGCCTCTGTGAGGATTGTGTGCATGTGGTACACACACAAACACACACACACACACACACACACACACACACACGCACTGAAATAGAGACCTGAGGGAGCTGCTCAGCTCCATGCTTTGTTGGTGTGTAATAGCAAGCAACAATCACCAGAAATCTGCTCTGCCCATGCCTTGATCTTGGACTTTCTGTCCTCCAGAACCACTGCTGGGTTTCTGTTGTTCCTAAGACACCTAAGCCACCCCATGGTTGGTATTTTGTTGTAGTAGCTTAAACTGAGCCAGTGAGAGTATAGATATATTGGAAGCTTTGGCAAGCCTGAAGTTTGCTGTTGAACAGCGTGGAGGGCTTCACAATTGCAAGCTGATGTGTTGTGACATAACCAGTACGGTGTGCAAAGCATAGCAAGTAGAGAACCCTGGTGGGCTGCCCAGAACACAGGCCATCAGAGGTAGGCAAGCCTCTGGTAGTCAGTCCTAGCGACAGAGCCAGTGGTAGGCCTAGGTCAATTGCAGCAGTGGGTGGAAAGGAAGACCAGTCACTTGAGAAGGTCTTTGTAAAGAAGCTGTCAAGAGTTTTATTATTTTGACATTAAGCCTAGAGTGGTAAAAAATAAAACTAGAGTGCAGCTCTTTCTGTCTCTGAAGGCTCTCTCTAGTAACACAATCTTTAAAAGACATTAAATTCTATTTAAAATGTGTAGGTGACGATGGTCTATGGAATTTGAAAAGCCATTGTATGTAAAGTCCACTTTTAAATCTGTGACCCAATCACCCAGACAGTCAGCCTCTAAGAATGTCAGCTGTCTAATATGTAAGATTGTCTGACTCTGCCCAGCTCTTGGGGTCATCTCTATCATGCTGTCTTAAGACAGCATGGTGGATGATAGTAGAGACTTCTCCAGGACTAACACTGACACATGTATTTTTCATTTCTATCATTTCTCCCTGTATTGTCTTGTTTGAGAGTTGGTGCTGACACTCTGTTAAAAAACCTAAAGACCCCGAGAAGCAGGCTCATAATTACAAGTGGCGTAGAAGGGATTGCCTATTTAAATGCAATGAACAACAGAACTTGTGCAAATATTGTATTAGTTCTGAAGTTAAATGGCTCCCACAGAGAAGTAGCTCTTGGGAAATGCCTGTCCATGCTGGCTGCAAGACTCCCTTATGGGCTCTCATTTACTGTGGCATCCACTGTGCTGGGCCAGGCAAAGAGAATCTTCTGCCTAAAGTCATTGAATAGCATATTTGTTTTTAAGTGCCCTAAAAATGTTAAATCAAATTTAAAACTATATTTAAATGTCATAAAAATTAAAGAAAAAATAAGGAGAAAATAGGCAGAATGGTTATTATCAAGGCCCATAATAAATAAAGATCTGGGCATAAGAAATAAGAGAAATAAAGGGCTGGGCAGAGGGAAGAGCCTGCAGGGAAGCTGGGACCTGGTGGGGAGAGCCACAGGAAATCCAGCTCCCAAGATGGAAGGTCCCTGAATTTCCTCTTCTCTTCATAGGCTTATAACCTAAAAATATTTCTTTGTAGCTTGAGGTTCGGAAAGTGTAATTTGCATGAATACATGATGTGCTGTGAATGGGAACATCAGGGCTTTGTGTCTGAGCCTCCCAAAGAGAAGCAGAGACAATAACCAAACCCTGTAGCTCTCAAAAGACAGACAGCTAGGGGCGTTTCTTCATCCCCTTTGCTGTAGGGGGAGGTGGAGGAGGCTGAGGCATTAGACAGGTAGGTAGGAAGGTATTCCTTTTGATGCTTAGGAAGACACCCAGCAAGAACTCCAAGAAGGGCAGGGGGCACAGGAAATCAGTGTGGCCCACAGTGGCCTGATCAGGCTCACCCCTGTGGCCTCCAGGCTCAGCAGTCCTTCCACAGTTGCCTGCTTCGCAGGCTGCAGCAGAGTTAGGGCCTGGGGACTGAGGCGTTTCCAGCTCACACCCTCCCCCATGAGGACAGGTCACACTGCTTTGTGTCTTTTTCACCATTGACTGCTTCCTGCTCTATAGAGAATGTGCTTCCTTATGGGAGCAAATAGAAACCGAGGTTGTGCCCCCGGCACGCTATTGCACTGAAAAGTACAGAATCATGTTCTGCTCTCACAAAGTGCCCTCTCTATGAGACAGCTTACAGCTCTATTTACACAGACGAGAACTCTGGAGGAAACAGATGAATCCAGTGTACCTTCCATCAGAAGTACAGTAAATGCCACAGTAAATGGAAAGAACCTCTACTTTAAAAATAGAGCAACACTAGCAATGTGTTCAGTGTATGTGAGTGAGAAAGGGTGTGAGAATGGGGTGCTTGTGAGTGTGTGTGTGTGTGTATATACCCACAACACTCATCTTACCACAGAGATACATGCACAGCCATATTTATTGCAGCTCTGTTCACAATAGCAAAAAGCTGGAACCAATCCAAGTGCCCCCCAACTGACATGTGGATAGAGAAAATGTGGTAGATCTACACAATAGAGTAATATGCAGTGGTAAAGAAAGATGACATCATGAACTTTACAGGTAAACGGATGGAGCTAGAAGATATCATATTAAGTGAAGTAAGACAGTCCCAGAAAAACAAGCAATGAATGGTATCCTTCATCTTGGATGCTAGAGTCAATTGCCTACTTGTAAAGCAAACTGAGCAATGTTAATGTGATCTAAAAACAACTGTGCTCCTATATGGTGAATCTCTTAACAGGTTCTATAACTAAGCTACCATTTATTTTCAGAATTAGGAAGTTTTGGTATATGGATGAAGGATATGTATGTACATTTTAGAGTAATATAAGATCAAAGGAATGCAGAAAAAACTAGTTTGTCATGACAATATGTCTAACCACAGTATTTATTTTATGGAAGTGTTTCTTGGTATTTCTTATACAAGGCTGTTTGAGCTTCTGTCCAAGCATTTTCTAAAATATTATAAAGTAGTTAAAAGTATCAGGCTGTTGTTAACAGCCTTTCTGGATGCTTAACAACCATACTTAATGCCCATGCTAATTTGGCTGAGGGTCTTAAGGGATAACTTTGTTCCTTGCCCTCAGAGGTCAACTAAGTCCCAGGTGACTATGCATGGGGGCATCTCTTAAAATGTCCTGCAAATGTGAGTCACCAGTCTTCCTATGCAGGGAGGTCTTGGAGATCCACTAATGGGACTTCAGCCAGTGTCCAGTCTATAAAAAGGAAAGTCCGCTCAAGCTTCAAAAGGGAAGCCTGGTCTAGCAAGACCTGACTTTTTCCTTGAGTGGATAGAACTGGTGATTGAAAAGCCAAAAGAAAAAAATAAAAAATAAAAAACAGAAAAGCCAAAAAGAGCCAGGGGCTCCCTCCCCCTACCAAAAAACCTGAGTGACCCTTGAAGACCAGATCCTTAACTGACCTTGATAAAACAAAAACCTTAGTTAATCTGGACTAACTGTGTGGCCTTAAGCATCCAAAAAGAAAGTATAACCAGAAATAAATAAATAGTAAGGCCTGAGAAACTGTACTTCAGGTATAAAACTTGAGATCTTAGTAAAAAGACAAAAGAGCACAGTTGTTTTCCCTGTCTTACTGGCAAGTGCAGCTACCCTGTGGCTGCCACTGCTTTTGCCATCCTTCAAAGACGTGAGAAGATACAGCTTTTCAACCTTCCAATATGGACTAAAGACTCATGTCTCTCCAAGGATCCTCCAAACCTTCAGTGCCAGATGGGGACTGCTGAGACATCCAACTTGTGGACTGAGCTCCTACTGGGGTTTCCACTTCTTCAGAGTATAGACTGTCATTGTTGGACTACCCAGGCTGTATCAGGGAGACCAGTACAGGAAGGTCAATACAGGATGTGGTGCTTACTGGGCCTCATTTGGTGACCATGGGAAGGGAAAACCCTAGTGTGGAACACAAGGGCAGAACTGAAGGGGGTTTGGGCTTGCCAAGGAAGAGACTTCAAACATGACATCTTTCAGCCTAATAAAAACAATTATAGGCTGAAGATGCTAAAACCTATGATATATGTGTCATGCATATATGCATATTTTGGAGTGATGCATATTGGAAGGAATAACAACAACAGCAGCAGCAGCAGAAAAGTCTGCATCAAAAAACTGACTGAAACGGTGAACTTCTGCTCAAAACAGTAAACTTCTGCATCGAGAATTTTGAGAGAGACTGAGAAAATGACAAAAAAACATGTTTGGCAGAATGCATGACTTCTGGTGGGGTGGGGAGGTAGGGAGGAGGGCACGGGTCTAGATTTGATTTGTAATGTAATTTTGTGGTTTTTTTTCTTTATTTTTTTGTTTTTCTTTTATTTTTTTCTTTTATTTTTTGTAATGATATGAAAAACAATGTATTTGCCAAACCCCATCTACAGATAAATACAATATGCAACTGAAAAAGATATTTTTCTTCAAGCATTATTTTGAATTTTTTCAAACATATGGAAAACATAAAAGACTATATATAAACATTCATTCTATCCCCTAGATTCTTCCCAATCATTAAATGTTTTACCAATTTATTTTTTATGACCTCTTTAAATGTTTTATTTTTTATTTTTTTATTCTTTATTTTATTTTTTTATAAATTTATTTTTATTTTTATTTTTTTTTCACATAAATTTATTTATTTATTTTTAACAAATCTAGACCCATGTTCCCGCTCATTCCCCCACCCCACCAGAGCTCGTGCATTCTGCCAAACATGCTTTCTTCCTATAAAACATTTCAAAAAGACCTACAACCATTATTACTGAAACTGTTTAGAAGATACAATCAGAGGGAATTCTCCCAATTCCTTCTATGAAGCCAACATACTCTATTACCAAACCAGCATCAGACCAAAGATAGAGAGCAAATATAGAGACCTCATCATATCCCTAATGAACACAGATGCCAAAATTCTAACAGGATACTGGCAACATGCAAATCCATCAGACCCACATTAAGATCATCCATCATGACCCAAGTTGGATTCATGACCAGCAGATGCAGGGATGGTTCAACATATGATAAAATCAATAAATACATCATCAAACACATAAATGAATCAAAGACAAAAACCACACCATCATCTCAATTGATGCTTGAAAAAGTCCTTTGACAAAATCCACATCCCATTCATGCTTAAATTCATAGGAAATTGGATTGGAGGGATCATTCCTCAATGTAATCAAAGCCTATACAGGAAACCCACAAGCCAAAATCACCTAAATGGGGAAATGACAGAACATTTCCCTTTAAAGGTAGGAACCAGCAAGGCTGCCCACTATCACCACTCCTCTTCAAATAGTGCTTGAAACACCTGTGCTAGAGCAATAAGGCCAAGCAAAGAGGTTATTAAAATGGAGTACTAATTGGGAAAAGAGGAAGTAAAACTATTCCCTTTTTTGCATGATAGTATGTCTTTTTACTTAAGGGAATTGACAAAACAACTTCCACCAAGAAAAACTCCTTCTTAGAAACGATTAACAGCTCTAGCAAAATAACGTGGCCCCGGATAAAAAATTAAACCTTGAGAAAAATCAATTGGGCCTTTGCTTTTACACCAAAAACAAGCAACTAGAGAAAGAATTCAAAGAGACCTTCCCACTCACATAGCCTCAAAAAACAATAAGAATACCTAGGAACAAATCTAACCAAAGATACCCAAAGACCTCTACAACAAAAATTTTAAACCCTTAAAGAAAGAAATGAAGAAGACCTCAGAAGATGGAAAAACCTCCCATGCTCATGGTGGGAAAATTAACATTGTAAAAATGTCCATTTTACCAAAACTCTTGTATAGATTTAAATGCAATCCCAATTCAAAAATCCCCAAGAGTTTCTTCACAGGCTTGGAAACAAAGTTCTTAAAATTCATTTGGAAAAACAAAAGACCCCGAATAGCAAAACAATCCTGAGTGAAAAACATCTACACAGGAGGGATCTCTATCCAGATTCCAAACTATACATACGGCTATGCTCATAAAACAGGCCTGGTAACTGGTCACAAAAACAGACCTGTTGACCTGGAACAAAACCGAAGATCCAATGCTGAAGCACATACAATTTCAGCCATCTCATATTTGACAAGGGGGCCAAGAAACACAAAATGGAGAAAAGACAAAAGCATCTTCAGCAGTTGGTGTTGGCAAAACTGGATCACCACTTGTAAGAAGAATGAAATACCCCTACCTCTCACCCTGGTACAAAAGTCAAACTCCACATGGTTAAAGACCTCAACGTGAAACCCCAAACTTCTGAAGGTGATAGAAGAAAAAGTTGGCAGCAGACTACAAGACATAGGCGTAGGAAAAGACTTCCTAAATCAGAACAGCAGCTGCACAGAATTAAGTCGACAATGACAAATGGGACCTCATCAAACTCAAAAGCTTCTGTACATCAAAAAGAAACAATCAAGGAAGTGAAGAGAAATCCCAACAGAATGGGAGGAAACCTTCACTGCAGAATACATCTGACAAAGCATTGATTCCAGAATATATAAACTACTCAAAAAACGAAAAAAAGAAAACAAATGACCCGCTCAATAGATGAGGCAGCAAAGAACTGAACAGAGACTTCAACAAGCGAGGAATTAGAGATGTCTGAGAAACACCTCAAGAACTGCTCAAACATCACTAATCATTAAGGAAATGCAAATCAAAACCACTTTAAGATATCATCTTACTCCAATGAGACTGGCTAGGATCAAGAAACAAATGATACGCAAGTGCTGGAGAGGTTGTGGGGAAAAGGGGAACCACTCATCCACTGCTGGTGGGAATGTAACTTGTACAGCCACTATGGAAAAGCAGTGTGGAGAACCCTTGGAAGACTTGGAATGAACTTGCCACCCAACCCAGCCATACCACTTCCTGGGCATGTACCCTCAAGACTTACGCCACCACAAGAGATACATGCAGCCCATGTTTATTGGGCAGCTCTTTCACAAAGGCAAGGAGCTGGAACCAACCTAAATGCCCCTCAACTGACGAGTGGATAGAGAAAATGTGGTACAATCTACACAATGGAATTCTATGCAGCAGTAAAGAGAGACGACATCACGAGCTTTGCAGGAAAATGGCTGGAGCTAGAGGACATCATGCTGAGTGAAGTAACACAGTCCCAAGAAAAACAAACGATGCATGGTATAACTCATCTCTGTGGATGCTAGTGCCAATTACCCAGTTGTAAGTATTCTTGGAGTAGGGCCCCTGAGCTTTTTTGTACAAAGCAGTTGGGGCATAAATGCATTTTTGGAAACAACAAACATCAACAGAAAAGACTGCATCAAAGAACTGACTGAAACAGTGAACTTCTGCTCAAACAGTCAACTTCCCCATGGAAAATATGGAGAAAGACTAAGAGATAG